>OZ010677.1:59413834-59456334 GCA_963932185.1 Troglohyphantes excavatus
ACAGGCATCGTTCGCCTGCTCTCGGTTGGGTAGGTTCGCAGGTAGGTTGAGCTATCTCCGATATAAACTGATGTGCTAGTTTCTTTACAATGGCCTTACATTTATTTGGGCTTTAAAGTAGACTTTTCTTGACTCTTGCAATATCTTTACCAAATGAGCTACAATTTTGATAGGCTTTTTTAGAGAATATACTGAATTTGGATAAGAAGTGCTTGGTTCATTTAAAGGCGATTGCGGAAATTCTTTTTTGCATGTATTTATTTTATCTCTTCCCTCTTCTTTGCTTTAAAAATTCCTTTGATCAACTTTCATTCTAATTTCTATTATCGTACACCTTTCCCTTTGTTTTTCTGGATCTTTAACTGCTTGAAATATTCCATTTGCTTTTTTTTCTTTCACTGATCTCTTTCTTTCATTTTGCTACTTTTTCCCCATTTACAGTTAAAACAAGAAAAGTATAATAAATAACAACTTATATAAATAAAATCACTTGTGATATTTTAAAAAATATTGTTTAATGTACAATTTGTAATCGTTGTTGTTCGACAAACACAGCATATAGTTGTGACTTACACTACGCTGTGACATACACTACAGTTTTAATTATTTAATATTCCACTAAAACATTTTCATTCTTTTAAAAATCAAAGCTGCAGCCTGATAGAGTTTAGTGTAAAGAAGGGAAATACTGATTTTTTTAAAATTATGGCTTAATTTAGAAAATTTAGAAGAACTTTGTGTTTTTTTTGTGACTTACACTACAATTGAAAAATCCTCATTTCATTTGGTTCTAAATCAATTATTAAATCAAGATATTTTCTTTTATAAAATAAGGAGTTTGATTGTACATTAGTTGTATTTCTCAAACCCATTCTCAAAATATTCAAAAATTTTAACTTATCTTAGGAATCAAGGAGTAAAAATGATGCAAATGTAAGCAAGTTCAATTTCATTACATAGCAACCATTTTGAATTTGCACCATTGTCACAAATATGCGCAAAGTTTATATTAATGCAAAATATAATAAATTCAATTATTTTTCTATTAAATATAAAAATTTCAACTTTGTAAAAAAATATTTTTAAAATTCACTTTTAGGACACATTTACGTGGAATTACCCTAAAATAAAATTGAAATTTTCTATTGAATTTACTTAATATGTTATTACTTTTAAGAAAATTGATTTCATTGAGGTTAATAATTTTAATATTTTTTTCCATATATTACTTTAAGAAAGATATATAGCTTATTTTTTATTTTGCTAAAAAAATTTTTTGCTTGAAAAATATATTCTTGAAATATATCATAGGTTTCTCCAAAATTTCGGAATTTAGCACCTATATAACCAATAAACTAACAACCTATAAACCAATATAATTTTTTCAGTTGACAAATTTTGAAAGTTTCAACAGTGTTCACTCTAGAAATAAAAAGGGGCAGGGCGCTGTTGGCAAAAAGGGCACCCCATTTTTGAAAAGTCACTTCTTGTTTTTAAAAGGGCATTTAAAAAAAAATGTTTGGGGTGGGCGTTGCCACATATGAACACATCGTTCCCATGACCAACAAAAAAAAAAGTTCCGATTTATTGGTTGACATTGCGCTAGAGCTGCATATTAAGCTATTGTTGATTATTCGGAGCCTATCTCGACTCGAAGGAAAAACCCGTACAAAATGGATGTCTCTTTATAAAGATATCTTATATATAAAGCTGAAATCTCCAAAATCTGTCCGGATGTTGGTTTGTTTGTTTGTTTGTCAGTACAAAATAAGCTCCTTAACTACACAACGCAGAGCTTTGAAATTCACAGAATAGTTAGTTCAAAAAATAAGAATTTTAACGTGACTATTTTCAAGTCTCTACGATGTTCCATTCGAATGTTATGACATTTCTTAGCGTACGTCAGCAAAGTTTCTCGAAGTGGCAACAGTAAAATCAGGCATTTGGAAATAGTTAAATCAAAATTGTAATATTGGGAAACGGGGAAATTCTGATTGTTTGGAATGTTAAATCACTGAAGTTCAAGATCAAATTTCTTAATTAAGCCATCTTTAAAAACTTCTGTTTTCGGATTTTACTGCCTTTTTCACTTCCATACGGCTTAAGAACATTTTAATATCGTGATTGATTTAGAAGTGTCATTTAAAATCACGCTTGAAAGTAATGCTTTAAAAACTACAATTTAATAAAACTCTTTTTGAAGATATTTTTTTAAAAATAATAGAAAAATTAGGATCAAAGTGTTTTGTTTATAATTTAATTTAATAATTTTTTATTTGATAAAAATAATTCGTAGTTTTAATAATCTAGAAATTATTGAATTTTTATCGGTGTATTAGCAACCAAATAGTGTAGAGATATTTTTACTTTTTTAACTTCTAATTTATTAAAAATAAAGATATTTTAAATTTCAATTTATGAAAGAAACATTTTTTTAGGAGAAATTCTAAACTGGTATATGCAATAATCCCTGGAGGAGAGGAAATGCATATATTTTTTTCATTTGTCGTAATTTTATTTATCCTCGTGCGAAGAACGGGTAATTTTGCTAGTTACTTATAAAGCTGATAAAAAGGTTACTTAAATCCAAAATTTGGTAATAAAATGCCTTGTTTTGCAACTTCGCCCCAAACCATCTCCTCTTTAAAAAAAAAAAATTAGGATTTCATATGCGGACAGAAGCAACCAATAGGATTCGTGGAATGCCCCGTGCTTGAATATACCGCGGAATCATCGCGATTTCAGAACACGCGTAGTAGTTAAAAAGGAGAATTTTTTTAATCGATGCCTTTTTTAAAAACAGCTAGGGAAGCAAGGACGCTTGTACTTATTTGACTGAAAAGGGCAAGAAGGGAGGAATTTTTTTTCAAAAGGTGCATGAGGGCGATATCGAGATGAAAAAACGGCGGGTAGGGCGGACCGCCCTTCAAAAAACGCCTAGAGTGAACACTGGTTTCAATATATATATATAAAAAAAACTGAACGCAATTTGTCGAATCGAATAATTTTCGCTTGAGTCACAAAAATTTCTTGAATCTCCCCTGGTTTAGTTTCATTCTAAATATAGAGATGGCAGCACGTAACTAATAAAGAGATTAGTTTTACCCAAACCAACAGTATTTAGTTACATATTAACTATAGAGATGGCAGCACGTTTACGGAACTACGATTTCAATTCTATAGGTAATGTAATTTTCTTGTAAACGAAACTTTGAGCGCAGCGGGATGCAAATTTACAATTAAAAGGAAAATGTTAAGCCAATCGGCGAAATATTATTAAAAAAATTAAGTAAATTTTCTAAAGTTTTTTTTTTAAGTAACAAAACATCTCAAACGGAAAACAGATTTTCTTATGTGTGTATCCTAAGTTTTATAAATTGTTTTCCTCCATTAAAATTTCAAACGAATATTCATGAGTCGTAGATACGATAAACCTGGATTTAAAAAAAAATCTTTACAATTTTGAATGCTTAAACACATTTACAGTTAATATAAATTCCCAAAATATAAAAAAGAAAAGATATATTAACTTCGTGTTCCTTTCACTTTCATTATCAAAATCAAGGGTGCAGAAAAGGGAGGAAGGGGATCAAAACTGAAGCCTCCCCCCCCCCCCCCCCCCACTTTTTTCCCGTAGGATTTCATGTTTCGAATCGAAATCAGATCTTACACACAAAAAATATTTATAAATTTTATAAAAAATAGGTTAATAATTTTTGATTACTAACAAAATTGTTAGAAATGTAAGCGCATAATTAGTTAATTAAAAACATATTGATTCCCCCAAAGTTTTGTTTTTTGAGGTTCCTGGGAAAAACAACAAGCATTTTTTCCCCAAGTTCTGGTTTTTGACACATGATTAATTTCTTTTTGTATTTAAAATATCATATTTCGTGTTAATACAGTGTTGTGTTTAAAATTGTCACTAAATTATATAATTATCTTAAAACATTAAAATTCCAATCGTGGTCAAGCATGTTCGTGAGATAAAAAATACCTAAATTTAAATGAGTCAAGAACCTTGAAAAAAGACAAAAATCACGTAAAAATCGCAAAAAGACAAAACCCAAAAATTTCTAAACTATGGTTTTTGCCAGCTCTGTTAATTGGTAATTTATTGTTAATTAATAATTATCACAACCGTATAAGGCGTATTGACTAAATAACTATTCAAGGATAGAACATAAACATCTTTAATCACATATGCCTAACATTACATTAATCTCGGGGAGGAACGAAACCTTAAATACGCATCACCGTAAGAGGCAGTTACATGACTGAAGCTTTCCTGCGCAGCGGGAAAGACATAACATATGTAGAGGGCGTTACAATCGTAATAACGGGAACAATATATAGACACGTAACGGGAACATGAAAATATATACAGGTGACGGGGACATGATAATAGGACAAACATATAAGATAATAACATAAATGAATAACGCTGGTTACATCCTCCCCCTCTGGCTCCGACGTAGTCCCGACGAGGGGCCAGCACCAGTTCTTTTGGGTAAGTTTGGTGGCCGTCCTCGCTTTCGCAACGGATTGCAAGGACGTTCGATGGGGTCCTGGGTGTAGGCCTTCAGGGCAGAAGTGTGGTACACGCCCAGGGGCACTTGGGGATTGTCCAGGCTGGCAATTTCGATTGTGGATGGTGATCTTTGTGTACGGATGACATAGGGTCCATTTCGTCTGGGCATAAACTTTTGGGATTGTCCAATGGCAGCCTTGCTGACGGGATGCAGGGTCACATACACTTTATCACCTGGAGCATATGGTGGAGCCGGATTACGCCTTTTGTCTGCGTAGATTTTTCTTTTGTCTTGTTGGGTTTCGATGACTTCTTTGATCTGGGCTGTGAATCTTGAGAATTTTTTAAGGTACGGTGTTATTTCAGGGACGAAATTGTCGTTGTCGATCACTCCTCGGATGTCGTTAGTCACGTCGTCTGTCGTCCGCAATTCTCGTCCAAAGCTGAGAAATGCTGCTGTCTGCCCAGTTGATTGGCACTTTGCTGTGTTGAGTGCAAAACGGATTGCTGGCAGTTTCTCAGACCAGGATCGGTGTTCGTCTTGGACCAGGATTGCAAGACGAGGTTTAAGATCACGGTTTTTTCTTTCTACCGGATTTGCTTGAGGGTGATAGACCGGTGTCAACGTTTGGTTGATGTCTAGCATGCAGCAAAGTTGTTGCATTACGGCAGACACAAACTGCGTGCCGTTGTCGCTTATAATTCTACGTGGGATTCCGTACCTCAATAATACTTCTTCTAGTAGTGTAGTAGCACACTCTTTCGCAGTTGCAGTGGGTAATGCGAAGAGTTCAACCCATCGAGTGTTGACATCTTCGATGATGAATATCCATTTCTTACCATCTCTGCTTTCTGGTAATGGGCCAAACAGATCGATTGCAAGAGTCTCGAATCGTTGGGCCGGAACGGGAGTTTGCAACAAACCAGCTGTCTTTTGGTTTGAAGCTTTGTATCTGTTGCACTCTATGCAGTTTTTTACATTGTCCGTGATAAACTTCCGCATACCTGTCCAATAATAGCGCTTTGCTATACGATCGAATGTTCCTTCGGCCCCATAGTGGCCTGCTGTTGGAGCATCGTGATGATCTTTAAGGATGGAGTTTACTTCTTGAGCCGGTATGACCAGTTGTGCTTCGTCACTGTCCGAGTCTGGTGCATATCGGTAAAGCACACCTTGATTCATCAGGTAACCACGATCAGTCCAGTTGGCGAAGTCTACGTTTTTCTCATTGCTTTCGAAACAACGAATTATCTTCTCAACTTCTGGGTCTTTAAGTTGTTCTTCTCGGAGCTCTTTTGAAGTATGTGAGGGAACGTCGATGTGTATGCTACACAGTTCACATGAAGGTTCGGCATGCTGACAAGCTGGTCTTGACAACATATTAGCGACCACGTTGCATTTTCCTGGGATGTACTCTAACTTCAAATTGAAAGATTGAACTTCTAGAGCCCATCTTGCTAATCGTCCCGTAGGAGACTTCAAACTCATTAACCACTTAAGAGGTTGGTGGTCGGATGCAACAGTAATCTCTTGACCTTCAATGTAGGCACGATACTTCTTTAAAGCCCAAACTACAGCTAAAGCCTCGCGCTCTGTAGTCGAATAGTTTCTTTCGGCACTAGTGAGTAAGCGACTGGCATACTCGATAGGATGTTCATCAGATCCGGTGCCTTGTAAGAGAACTGCACCAAGGGCATAACCGCTGGCATCAGTTCGGAGAGTGTATGCTTGACTTGGATCACTTTGACGAAGGATCGGTGGACTAACCAAAAGTCCTTTCAGAGTCTTGAAAGAAGTTTCTTCCTCTGTTCCCCAATTCCAAATGACATTTTTCTTAGTAAGATTGCTAAGAGGTCTTGCTACTTCTGAAAAGTTTGGAATATATCTTCGATACCAAGAACAGGTCTGTAGGAAGGATTGTACTTGTTTGACGTTCTTCGGAGTTGGTATCTTCAGGATAGCCTCAACCTTCTCTGGATCAACTTCGATTCCTTTGGTAGTTATCCAGTGACCTAGATACTTAACCTTTGGGCAGGCGAATTGACATTTCTCTCTATTTGCCCTCAAGTTGAACAGGGAAAGTCGTTGGAAAACTTTCTTGAGGTCTTTTAGGTGATCTTCAAAGGTAGCGGATAAGACAATGATATCGTCCAAGTAGACTAGTATCTTTACATCCGGCAGACCACTTTTAAATCTGTCCATCAGCCTCTGAAATGTAGCTGGTGCATTTCTCAACCCGAAAGGCATTCGGTTGAATCTAAACGTTCCGAACTGGGTTGTGAAAGCCGTCTTGTCTTTATCCTCCGGATGCACGCTCACCTGGTGATAACCTGACCTCAAATCAATAGTGGACATGTAAGTTACATGTCGGGCGTCATGGATAAGGTCATCGATCTGTGGTAGAGGGTAGTGGTCTGCAACTGTCACTGCATTCAAGCCGCGATAGTCAACACACAGTCTTGTTTTCCCATTTGGTTTGGGTACCAACACCACCGGAGCAGCAAAGGGCGACTCGCATTCTTCGATTATTTTCTTTTGCAAGAGGTCATCCAGTTCCTTTTTCAATATTTCCTTCTTCGCAGGAGAAACTCTGTAGGGTGGATAAGCGACTGGAGCATGCGTTCCCGTATTAATGCGGTGCTCTATGAAAGTCGTGCTCTCTCCCCCTGGTTTGAAGCTTTCCTCGAAATCCTAAAGCAAATTATTGACCTGGAGCCTTTGCTCGATGTTCAAGCTCTCGCCTTCTTCACATTTCGAATGTTTTGTAAACAATTGACGAAACTTTTCTGGAGTGAGCTTATAGCGCTTTAGAAGCAGCTGTTTCACTTTTTCATAATCTTGTGCAAATTCTTCGACTTCTCTTGCAATGATCTGAGCAATATCATATGGCAGCAGACCAATCAGATGAGAGGCCCAGAAAGTCCTTGGAATCTCAGCTCTGTGAGCTTGTTGCTCGAAGAGAACGAGGTATAAGCTGATGTCATTCGTTACTGGATCGAATCTCTGGATCAGCGTCTGCAAGTCCAATCTTGGTTTGGCTGCTTGAAAACCATCGTTCTGGGTAAGAGGAACTTGGGATCGTGTTGCCTCATCCTGGAGTTTCAGCTTCTGAAGTTGGAATTGGTAATCGTCTTTTCTTTTCCGCTCTTCGTACTCCAGTTCCAGTCTTCTCTTTCTTTCTTCAGCTTCAAGGTCTTCTTTCCTTTTCTTATCTTCAATTTCAAGGTCTTCCTTCCTTTTCTTATCTTCAATTTCAAGGTCTTCCTTCCTTTTCTTATCTTCAATTTCAAGGTCTTCCTTCCTTTTCTTATCTTTAATTTCAAGGTCTTCCTTCCTTTTCTTATCTTCAATTTCAAGGTCTTCCTTCCTTTTCTTATCTTCAATTTCAAGGTCTTCCTTCCTTTTCTTATCTTTAATTTCAAGGTCTTCCTCTTTTATTCTTTCAGCGATTATCTCTTCAAACCTTGCTTGGACAAACTCTAAATCGTCCTTATATGCTTCACTCTCTTGTATTCTCGTCTTCAGTTGAATAACTTTCAGACTATCAATACCATCCAAGTCCAGTTCAATTGCCAGCCGGACCAGGTCAATCTTCTTTCCTCGTGCGAGAAAAGCCATCGTGGGATTTCAGTCTAGTTCTCTGTGAGTTCAGATTATGGCAGTAGATAACAGGCACACAAAATAATTACCTCAAAGTCCTAGAGCTATTTCACAGTTCAATGCACTTAAACTCACTACAATTACCCTACCATGAAATATTAGCACTCAAATAGTCTATAATTATTTTTCAGAAAACCAATTAATATCAGTTAAAATAATATTAAATCATTTAAACTATTATAAATTTATTGTAAACCATTATAAAATCATTCCAACTATTCATTTATTCAAGCAAATAACACTATGCAGTATGAAATCTTTTCAAGTGTAGATAGATGACACTGTATAACACCCGATCTCTAGTTAAAATGCACTATTTCTATGGTACCATTTCAATATTAGATTACCAGAATACCAAAATATATTTTAACATGATTGAACAAATTCATAAGAAGAATAACTTTTGTTTAAATTATTTAGAAATCTATGAAGTACTTAAATATAAAATCAAAACAATAGCATTAACAATTTCCATTTAATGAGTAATCAATTCAAGTGTTCTTTCAAAATAAATTTTAAAACAACATTAAATTCTATAATATAATCAATTATCTAACTGATCAAAATAACTATTATCAGTTAATGCCACTAATTAAATCAAATAAGCACTATCACAAATAAAACTTCCTGCCAATATAAAATCTACTACTCTGAATCACACTAAGAACATTTATTTCTTATGTTTGCATGTCAAACCACATTTTTTTATTTTTCCCGAAAGAGAACAAAATAAAATAAATAAAACCCACAATCAGAATTTTCAAGGCCAGCAATAATTTCAAATAAAAGAGAACAGAAATAAAACACTCTCAGTTACGTGGAGAGGAGGGGGGGAAAATTGCTTTTCTCCGAGCGTACGAATTTGAATTCGCAATGCGAATACGATTGTCAGAATCAGTGTTTACAGAACCACGGTGGGTTTTTTTAATTTCAAATTCAGTGAAAAACACAGCAAACCATTGCGGTTTAATTTTAAAAGACTAGTTAAATTTAAATCAATAGAGATAACACTCCAAACGAGACACAGCATACGTGTTATGCAAATTATCTCCTCACAGTAAACAGGATGTATACTGAAAAAGGAAACTTTGCGTTTCGAAACTGAAACTTTGCGTTTCAAAACTTTAACCTAGCCTACAAATTAAAAAACTTGTAACACTGAACAGAAAACAAAATAACACTTATCTTAAACATCCGATGACATTCCTTCTTGCCTGAAGAACAGAAATATAGTTCGTTTAGAAACGAACTTCAAAATGGCGGCCCTCGCCATTTTCATCAATCGGAACAAAAACCTAAAAAGCGAGCCATGCAATTGCTGTTCTTACAGTGTTGCGCCACGTTGGGCAGCCATTTATAAGGCGTATTGACTAAATAACTATTCAAGGATAGAACATAAACATCTTTAATCACATATGCCTAACATTACATTAATCTCGGGGAGGAACGAAACCTTAAATACGCATCACCGTAAGAGGCAGTTACATGACTGAAGCTTTCCTGCGCAGCGGGAAAGACATAACATATGTAGAGGGCGTTACAATCGTAATAACGGGAACAATATATAGACACGTAACGGGAACATGAAAATATATACAGGTGACGGGGACATGATAATAGGACAAACATATAAGATAATAACATAAATGAATAACGCTGGTTACAACCGTTAATTAGCGTTTATTTTTTATATTGGTAAATATTCTGGGTAGGATATATCTCCCCCCCCCCCCCCCCCATTTCGTTTTAATACAGTGTTGTGTTTAAAATTGTCACTAAATTATATAATTATCTTAAAACATTAAAATTCCAATCGTGGTCAAGCATATTCGTGAGATAAAAAATACCTAAATTTAAATGAGTCAAGAACCTTGAAAAAAAAAAAAAAATCACGTAAAAATCGCAAAAAGACAAAACCCAAAAATTTCTAAACTATGGTTTTTGCCAGCCCTGTTAATTGGTAATTTATTGTTAATTAATAATTATCACAACGTTAATTAGCGTTTATTTTTTATATTGGTAAATATTCTGGATAGGATATAAGTCCCCCCCCCCCTTCTCCCAAACTTCCCTGATGAAAATAAAAACGTACACAGGTTGAAAGCGCAGTTCTCGTCATTCAAAATGATATCAAACAGCCTAAACGTAACAACAAGTTAGGAGACATCTAGCATTAAATACGCAAGAAGAAACCAACCAAGCAGGCGCATCTATAACTTCAGTGGGTTAAATTAACCTACTATCGTGCAGAGAAAGGTAGGCCGCCTCCACCAATTTCTACTTGAACTATTAGGGGGGGGGGGTGCGGCCTTATTAGTGACAGGAACGTAGGAATTTAAATTTTATTGGGGGGGGGGGGGGACTCACCCAGTTCCATACAGTAATGTATACCGATATAAAAAATACACTTTAATTAAGAGTTATGTTAATAAGTAAATTAGTTGTTAATATTCAATAATGAAAATTTTGACTTGAACTCCTCCCCTACTCCTTTTAACATGAGGAATTCCACTAATCGGTGGTTCGAAAGTTATACATCGATTAGAAAATTCGATCTAAATACCTCTCGTTTGACATCCATAAGAGCGCCATTTTGCCAGATGCAATCACC
This sequence comes from Troglohyphantes excavatus, assembly GCA_963932185.1. Lineage (NCBI taxonomy): Eukaryota > Metazoa > Arthropoda > Arachnida > Araneae > Linyphiidae > Troglohyphantes > Troglohyphantes excavatus. Next base: position 59,424,638 of record OZ010677.1, read on the forward strand.
GAAATGAGCCGAAAGAATCGAACTCGGCTGCCTCAAGAACCTTCTTATCAGCCTGTTGCCATCGGCCGAGTAGAAATGTTTCTTTTCATTCTTGATTATAGGGACGGGTGTGACGGCCCTCGTTTGTTTTTCTGGAAATAGCCTCATCTTTTGCACTGACAAGGGGCAACTCGATGAGCAAATAACTGGTTAGGGAGGGCGAGTTTATGGAGGATAATTGGACTGAAAAGGAACGTTTTCGAACACCAAAAGGACTACTTTTTATTATTTTATTTTATGGAAAGTCGTGTTGGGGGTTTGAACTATTGGTTCTGTGTGAGTTTATTTTAGTAGGAAAATTGACGAAATTGATCGAAATAAATTGAATTCTTTTAGCGAAATAATATATAAAACTCCTATCTGAGTTCCAATTAACCCCATAAATTGTTGATGTCCAATGAATTGTGGGAGTATAAGTTAAGGGGACAAGATACCAACTAATTTTTTAAAAAAAAACACCTTTTTGAATTAAAATTTTAAAGTATATTATTTAAATTTATATGAAAGAATAATATTTCCCACAAAAAGTTCATAATTTTTTGTTTTTTTTACTTCAAAATTTAAACTTTTTAAAGATTTTTTTTGAAAAACGCTATGGTTTTTTTTTTAATATATTTATTTTTTCACTTACATTTTTCTCAGGGGCTTTGAACTATAGTACATAATAATTGGCATTAAAATTTTGTTTTATTGATTTTTATATAAATTCATGATAACACAAAAATTTTCCTTCACCATTTTTAAACTTTAATAAAAAAAAGCTACTACTCATTTAATTAATTTGAGAGTTAATTTGCATATTTAGTTAATTAATTGCAGAGTTAATTTGCATGCCGAATTAATATATAAACTTATTTTACAATATGCTAATTTTTTTTTAAATTTCTCTATTAATAATAAAAAAAAAAGCCTTAGCGTTTCGAAAAACTTAATATCAAGTAAAACAAAACACTGAGAAAAAACGATTTAAAGTTTTCTGTCATCCAGCATAAAATCTCATATAACTCATTGAAAAAAAAAGATACAATACAAAGTCTAAAATATTGCAAGCATATTTAGAAGATTATAAACTATAATTTTTAGCAAATACTGAAAAAAAGAAAAAAAATTGTGAATTTTACAATTTTTTGGGTACTGTGTTCTTTTGTTGCTTTTACTTAAGCATTATTAATTTGAACAACAAAACAACCAAACAATTTGAATAAAACTAGTTTTGTAACCATTGTCACTTTCATTTTGAACAACTTTAAATAATGCTCCTAACCAATGCTGATGAGGGGGGCAACAGTCGGGCCTTAGGCTCTTTCACTTTTGAGGCCAAATACTAACTTCGAATATACGTCTAAACCGAATGCAAAGTAAAGTTGTTATATCTGTATATAAAGAAAAATGTCTGTTTGTATGTTTTTTTATACAAATTTTCAGTTTCATTCCAATCTTGATAAAATTTTGCACGTTTGACCTTCGAAGCAAGGGGAAGATGACTGTCGACATGAAATTGCGAAGAACCACCTCCTTCCCTTTTTCCCATTCCTTAAATCGCTTAACACCATTGACTTCTTACTAAAGCCTATTTATGTTTATATTATTCCTATAAAAACTTGCAATACTGTAACAATGGAATAACATAGTAACATATCTTACAATGTAACATATTTTACATAGTTAGCTATGAGGATGGATAAAAGGTGCATTCTGATGAAGAAATATTGCCAAATGGGTTAATTCCTAGCGTACGGTGCCCCTGCCAAATGTGATTTGGCGACAATTGGTGGGCGATAACTTTTAAATTTTGGCAACCCTATATCATGACGTTCCTAGCAATATCATGATGCACGACAACTCTACTTTTTTATTTTCGCACAATGTCACGTTGTTTGCCAAGGTCTTGGCGCCAATTTTTTGAATCGCGCCAAGGGAGCACCGTACACTAGGAATTTACCGCCAAATGTATAAAAATGTCGTGAAATGAATAAAAATGTCACTAAATCAATAAAATCAATAAATCGCTATAATACGTTGATTAGAACTGAACTTATAGTGGCTCAGAATATGCCAGAAACTTAACTTACTTTCCCTCCCACGCGGTCTAAAGGCCAGATAGGGAAGTGGGTTAACACCCAGCCGGGTCGACGCGGCTCACTTTTTTCTACACGATGGTAGATCATTTATCTACATAGGTTTATTTACATAGCTCACCACTCCCTTTGCCACCCAGGCCATCGTGGGGACATGCAGAGGAGAAAGGAGGCCTGTATAACTTCATTTTCTAAAAGTTTATCATATCCAAATTAGTTCCGAAAAGCACCCATGTCGATACGCTGTACACTTCCATAAAAAGAAGAAGAAGAAAAAGGAAGTTAAGACTCCATATCGGCGACACATCATAAAAAGCCCGTTCCTAACAATGATCCTGTCGACTTGTTACCATTCACTTCATCCCCCCTCCCCCTTGCTTCTTGTTGTCATGGACGGGCCCAGAAGTCGACGAATCAATTTGTATAGCGGCAGAGTCCATAATATTCCCATCAAGGGAAGGGGGGTAGTAAAGAGACTCGACACATGAATGATATCGGACCGTGAACTGTGGAAACAAGCCCCATTGTGCGCCCTGAATGCTTAGGGTGGTGGCGGGCCTTTGTGGAGGACTTGCCGAGAGGTGAGAATGGGACGGCCCCCTCCGATTCATGCGTGGTGGTGGGGCGAATGTAAAAACATATGTTGTGGCTTTAGGGGGTGGGGGGGATACGGGTGTAGGTTTCATGAAGCCTTTTGAATAGGGGGATTTTGATGAGAAAAGTTTATTTGGTTGGGCATAATAGGCGTCTGTCGTTTGGAGGTTTATATAAGTATGGAAAAACACGTTGAAAAAATGGCTCTGATAGTTATTTTGGTGAAAAGTTGTTCGTAAATGACTGACTCAACATGTTGGGTATTTTATGCTCGTTCTAAAACTGCAATGTATACTGCTAGTTTAAAATTTCGCGATTTAAATCTATTTGTTTATAAGCTAGGTTGGTTGAATGAACGTTGCACTGGGGCTGTAAACTCAGGTGTTGATCTGGTGGAGGACTCCGTGGCCGAGTGGTTAAGGCGTTCAGCTACTAATTCCAGGATTGGTGGTTCGAACCCGTGCGATGGACTTGACAAATAAAAGTAAAAAAGTAGGGATCTTGTGATCGGAGGGGATACTAGAAAAGTCGTCCAGAACATCCGCAAAAATTAACGGCGTGTATACGAGACTGGTGCACGATAAATCTGACCAGGATCCAAAGTCCCGACGTCTATTGAAGGCGTTGGGTGCCAGTTCAGGAGTTTCCTCGTCATCTGACCATGGTTCTAAAATAAAGAGGTGCATGTATGAATGTGTATGTGTTCCCGGGTTTTTCCTTCGAGATAGACCCCGAACCGCCGCCAACAGTCCACTGTGCAGCTCTACTGCGATATTATTTAACCAAACCAAACCAAGTTAATCTCGTCATCTGAACATGGTTAAAATATACATACGAGGCAGTGTTCGTTAGTAAGGTAAGAAAGGAAAGGTTGTGAAGGGTCAGAACCCCTTCCATTGGTGTACATTTATCAAATTTTAATCTAGTATATATAAATATAAATAATCATGGGTGGGGGGTAACCCCTACCATACCTTCGTACCCTTCGTAACCCCTACCATACAAATTTTTTCTGTGCACGTTACTGAGTGTTACAGGGGCTATCTCGGTTATCTGACCATGGTTCAAAAATACGAGGCATCGCTCCCGGGTCTTTCCTTCGACATTTGTCCCGAACCGTCACCACTAGCTCACCGTGCAAAACTAGTGCGACGTTATTTAACCAAACCAAACCAGAAGTAATCTTTAGAAATATACCCCAAACCGACGTCAATAGGCCAATGTACAGCACTAGTGCGACGTTTATTCAAGCAAACTAGCTTATAATTAAATGAATTTGATTGGTTTGGTTTTGGTTTTGTTAATTAACGTCGCACTAGAGCTACACAGTGGGCTCGGTTCGGGGTCAATCTCGAAGGAAAGACACGGGAACACATACACATTCACACACACATTCATACACACATTAATACATGCACCTCGTTATTTTAGAACCTTGGTCAGATGACGAAATGAATTTGAAATGGTTGGTTAATTAACATCGCACTACAGCTGAAAAGTGGGCTATAGGCGACCGTTCAGGTTCTATCTAGGTTTTTTAGTTTGGTTAATTAACGTCGCACTAGAGCTGCACAGTGGGCTATTGGCGACGGTTCGGGGCCTATCTCAAGTGAAAGACTCGGGAACGATGCCTCGTATTTTTGAACCATGGTCAGATGACGAGGAAACACCTGAACTGAAACTGGCACCCAACGCCTTCAATAGACGTCGGGACTTTGGACCCCGGTCAGATTTATCGTGCACCAGTCCCGTATACACGCTTTGGTTTGGTTTTGTTAATTAACGTCGCACTAGAGCTGCACGTTGGGCTATTGGCGACGGTTCGGGGTCTATCTCGAAGGAAAAACCCGGGAACACATATACATTCACACACACATTCATACATGCACCTCGTTATTTTAGAACCATGGTCAGATGACGAGGAAACACCTGAACTGGCATCTAACGCCTTCAATAAACATCGAGACTTTGGACCCTGATCAGATTTATCGTGCACCAGTCCCGTATACACGCCAGTATAATTTGTTGGATATTCTGGAAGACTTTCTAGTATTTTTGTAGCGAAGCTGGAAACCCTCCGATCGCAAGATCACTACTTTTTTACTTTTCTATGTCAAGTCCATCGCACGGATTCGAATATACGATAAATCTGATCTAATCTAATCTAATCGAATATACGATAAATCTTCGCACGATAAATCTGATCGGGGTCCAAAGTCCCGACGTCTATTGAAGGCGTTTGGTGCCAGTTCAGGTGTTTCCTCGTCATCTGACCATGGTTCTAAAATGACGAGGTGCATGTATGAATGTGTGTATGTGTCCCCGGGTCTTTCCCTCGAGATAGACCCCGAACCGTCACCAATAGTCCACTGTGCAGCTCTAGTGCGACGTTAATTAACCAAACCAAAATAAACCGAGATAGACCCCGAACCGTCGCCAATAGCCCACTGTGCAGCTCTAGTGCGACGTCAATTAACCAACACCAACACACACATGCATTTATAAATATTAATATTAACTGAAAATTATTTGGCATCGGGGCTGTTATATCTGTTTACAGTCAACATTTTCTCAAGTCGGTCCTAGGAGAAGCTTGGATTACCAATAAATTGAGGTAATGCTGTCATTATCAGGTCCTTGGGTATGTCCTCTTTAATAGATTATTGTATTCCATTCACTTAAATGAAGTGCGACGTCATTAAAGTCAAACATACTAAATACGAACACATAAATAATATATTTTTAATTCAGGAATTGATCCCGATTCCGCAACGTATGAGTAACATGAGTGTATTCCAACAGCAAAATCAGTTATATCCAAAAATTGGAAAAATGAGATTTTGGTATCCCTAGGTACTTTATAATGTTGGCTTTATTTAAAAAAAATATATTAAATAAGAAAAATCCTTTATTTAATAATAAAAATTCAGAAAAGAAGTCGCTCGGTAGCGAAAGGATTTATCCACGCTGATTTAGGTTTATCCAGAAGCAATATCGGTTAATTCCTAGTGTACGGTGCCCCCGCCAAATGCGACTTGGCGACAATTGGTGGGCGATAAATTTTATAGTTTGGCAACCCTATTTCATGAGATTCTTAGCAATATCATGATGTACGGCAACCTTTTTTTTTTAATTTGGCGACAAAAAAAAACTTTGTTTTTCACCTTGGCGCCAATTTTTGGACTTGGCGACAACGGGGCACCGTACACTAGGAATTTACCGCAATATCCAACAAACCTGAAGGTGAGCGTCAGTGAAATTGGTTGAAATGTGAATATAGCGGTTTTGCTTCTTGAACCATAATAGGATAATGAATGATGCATCCAGTTGTAAAACCAGTGAAATATTTTTCCAGTTACAAAACAAGTTATGCGAATATTAAAATTAAGATTGTAAATTATTCATAATATCAGAGAACTTACACATTTTAGTGAAAAATTGGCGATGTCTTTATTTTTTACAAAAAAAAAAAAAAAAAAAAAAAAAAAATTGTATTAACGATTACTAAGTTTTGACAATCTTCCGCGATTTACTCAAAATTTTTTTTCTTTTGGCATATAATTGCTTTCTAATTTGAACTACTCAATTGCAAATTGACATGGGTTCTATACTCTGGGTCTCTTAAGGGCCGCACAGTTGCAACTGCTACACGACCCCTACCTTCCAACAAGGGTCGGGGTTGATCCCGGGGTTCATCCCGCGTGAGAATCAAGTAGCCATTTAAGATTTGATTAAACACACATAAAGGCGTGCCCCCGGGGCAATTGCCCTCCCTTATATAAACGGACCAAGACAGTGATGAATCGTCACGAGCTTCCCCCTTCAAATCATCACGATGTAAAAAAAAAAGTCGTGAACTCCAATCAAGAGTTTTTTCCCCTGTTCTATTTGTTTCATCGTTCTTTCCATAGGTTCTCCAGATTTGGCGAGAAATCGCCAATCTGGCTCATTCTGAACTTATTTAATATGCGGATTTGTTTTCGTTGATAGCAATTAAGTGATAGTCATGGCTTGGTTTTCCGTATTGTGCCTGTGGTAAGATCTTGTGGGTTTGGTAGTATTTGTAATTGTTATTTATGTACATATGAATTGAATAAAAATAGGTATTTTTATAATGATTATTGAATTGAAACGTCTTTATCGAGGCTGGTAAATCTGATTGATCTCGACACGGAAATCAAACATGAAACGGAAATATGAGTCGTACATGCCTACAAATCAGCTAAAAGTTTCAATCGGCATTGATGCGCCAGCTATTGCGCGATATTCATTTTTGTTTAATATCATTTAAGTGTTTCAATATTAAAAGTCAAATCATTTTGATTTTTTAGGGAATTTGAAGTATTTTGTTTTAAATATTTATGGTAACTATGTATGAACTTTTTTATAATTTTTTCTTATATGTATTATATATGTATATAATACTGTATATAAATTGGACGTGGCTGAGTCGGAGCACGACAAGAAGAGTTTTATGTCAACATTTCAGAAGGACGATGAACAAGCTGTTCCGTCTAACGCCACGAGCCGCCATTAAGGGATTTGCTTTATTTCAAAAAAATTTATACAGATCAGCTCGTTATTTCTTATCGAACGAGGACAAATTTATGTCATCGTGCTATTTGTAACGAAGTTCTAGTGTCGGAATGAATCCGAATACCAATTAACGAGTACTAGTTTCACGTCAATCTCGTTAATGTTGTTATGGTTAATTATGAAAGAACAAGGAGACGTTTTAATAGGTCATAATTTAAGAGGCGACCGTTTAAATTTCAACCACACCATTTTCATAGGTTCTCGGCAACTTTCAACCATTCAATTTGGCGATATACAGAATTTCTGCTCGGCAGCCCTTTTGCAGTCTCGCCAAGAGTGGCCAAATTTATCGCATTATTATCATTATTGTTTTTATTATTCTCAGGCTACGGAGAGAGGAAAGAGCGGTCGATTTATCACACCAAGAAATGCAATGTGTGATGTGGTTGCGCATTATCAACACTGTTATTACGCGCATTTCGTACGATTTCCTTTTATTATTATTGCTGCTCTGTGTTGGTTTTTGTTTCTTCTTGTTGGGGTAGGGAAGAATTCTTTTCTGATTTACTTACACCCCCCCCCCCCCCCCCCCTGCGTTGATTAATTGCTGATATCCCCCTCATTCAACAACTCCGCCCTGAAGTATATCAGGTATAGGGAAGGGAGTGGGGGGGCAGTTGGTGTAAGTGATGATGGGGTAGTGTTACAATATTTGGCGATAAATGGATAAATAAAATGATTTGGCGAATAGGGAGGATTTTATTGTTTACATTTAAAATTTATTGTTATGATTAACCTGTATGATGTAGAATGGTACAAGTATAGTCTGGCCCCGATTAGTTGGAGGAAGTGTAACGCCCTTTAAAACTGTTTGTAGCGAATGAACAAAGAGCCAGTTGATTTAATGGTTTGTGTAAACATTGTGACGTCACAGCAGCCATTTAGCCAGACTCAAACTATATTACTTTTTTTATTTCAGAAATCGTGTATCGCATTTTTAGTGTTTATTTTTGTTTTAAAGTTTATGAATGGGTTGATTTTTTAAATTATTTAGTTTTTGGGTCAACAACTCATTTAATAATTTAAGTCAAAGCAAAGAACATCATTATTTTGCTTATCCGTGGAAGGTATAAAATCACCATTGCAAGTGATAGCGACGGATATAAATAAAATTCACGCAGGTATTCAAAAGTTAGATTACCGAAAAGAAATTTGTAAATTCATTTTTTTTTAATTCTACAGCTTTACTACATTACTGACCATACATATTGCAATAATAAAATTCATGTTATCCGGCATTTAATAATCCAATAACCACAATTAACTGGAAGTTATTTAAAAATATTACCAGATATAAATATTTTTAGTTGGATTAGGATTTTTTTCTCACACACTAAGTATCGATTTCCAAATAACCGAAAATATCGATTATAACCGGACTTCTCTGATTTCAAAAAATCTTTGGATGGAGAATGTTTTCTACTAAACAAATTGCAATAAATACTATATTAACCGAAAATTTAACTTTTTGCGCATTTTGATCACTTACACCCATGAAAACAATCGATATACAGCCACATGCATATACTTAAAATCAAATAAATTATTAGTTTCATTATCCGACATTCAATTAACCGGATTTTTATTTTTAACATTTGCGTTGAAATTTGTTGTTGGAAGAGGTTTTGGAAAATGACAATTATCCGGCATATAATATTACAGAAAAAAAAATAACAAATTTGTCGAACTTTTAAATAATAAACTTCAAATATGGCGATTTTTAATTACCTCTGCGACTTTGCAGTTTTTTTTTTCTCGGCAACCCTGTGATTCTGAGAAGCAAATTTTTCAATTACTTTTTTTCTGCAGCGTATCGATGAAAGCCAGGGAGATTAATCGATTGTCTTTAGGATCAATTGCTGGAAATGGGGAGGGGGGGGGGGGGGGGAAGGGAGGGGGGGGGGTCTGAAGATTGGGGGGTGGCTACCCTATTAGTTTTAGAGAGTTAGGATTAAACGCTGTGAAGGACGGCGATTATGAAGAGGCAGTTAGAACTCACACGCTGAGTGGTTCCCGTACACGTTCTTTAACCTTCACAGTAACACGTTGGTTTTAGATATTTTTGACGTGAGTGAGTACGTCTTTAAAATAATCGATGCCGGTATATCGGCAGGAACTTTAGTGACATAAAAAGTGGTGGCTTTTCAAAGCCCCGTAACACCAGAGGAAATCCCCCTTTGGTATGGGCGGGGAAATTAGTCACATTTTGGCATAATCTGGCATTTTTAACCGCTGTACCAACATTTCTAACAAATGAATTGTGGCGAGTTTGTAACCCTCCCCCCCCCCCACACCCAAAACGATTTTTTTTAAATGATTTTTTTTAAAAGATTTGCCAACAAGAAATTTCCCAACTGATGATTCGAAATTCCCAACTTAACGATTCGAAATTCTCAACTATTTAAAATTTCCAACTCAATACAGTGATAAAAATTTCAACTTCCAACTTATCGACATTTTACATATTTTTTTTATATATATATATATTAGGTAATATTAAACAGTTCTCTCACAATCATTGATATATTGCACCCGCTTTTTAATGCAGTGTCCGCTCTGAGGTCTAATGTAAGTGTAAACATACAAGTTGGGCAATTTCTAATCTTCCCTAGTTTTCATTTTCTAATAATATTATTTTTCTTCATTTCCGAACTCGGGGATTTTTAGAAGTTGAAATTCCCAAATTTTAGAATTTTTAGATTATTGGGAGGGGAGGGCGGGGGAAGCTCCCCTCCCCCACAAATCTGGAAACCCTAAAAGTTGGGAATTTCAACTTCTAAAAATCCCTAGTTGGGAAAATTTATGCCTGAAGAAAATTAATATTATTATTATTATTAACAAATGAAAGCTAGGGGAGATTAGAAATCGTCCAACTTGTAAGAGTACATTTAAATTAGACCTCAGAACGGACACTGCATTGGAACATGGATGCACACAAATCAATGCTTGTGAGACAACTGTTTAATATTATCTAAAATATATATAAAAAAAATGATGAAAAATGTCAATAAGTTGAAAATGGGAATTTTCAGCACTGTTGAGTTGGGAATTTCGAATGGTTGAGTTGAGAATTTCGAAACGTTAAGTTGAGAAATTTCTTGTTTCAACTCCTCCCCCTTCCCCCCCCCCCCCCCCCCCCAAATATTTTCTGTGTAACGGCACTGGCGACGGACCCGAGTACCGGTCGCACAAAAGTACTCCCGGAAGGTTCTGCTGGCAGGCTGTATGGTAGGACTATCCCCTTGTGTCAGTAAAAGCAATAAATTATAACGATAGCATTTATGTTCTAGTAATAACAAAGAAAAGTATACGCCATAAAGATGTGTAATAATTACAGTTTATTTGGCATGGAAAATAGTGTACGTGAGAAGTAAACATTGAATAATGAGTCTTGAGGAACCATTGGACAAATGATTAGTTAAAGATCAGTCTACAAGATTTTCCTCTTTGAAAAAGACAATGTTGTTGTCCTCCAGTCCAGATGGCTTCAAAGTGAAACAGTGTCGCATGGTAATTTGGTAAAATCGCAATACGGAACTCTTGATGAAAGTTTTGTTGGTTCGTCTATTTTACCAATGAGTCTCTGTCACTGGGATGTTGTGCAAGCCAGGTCTACATTGAGATAATATAAGAAGTAATGGGCTGTTTTATATAACTGGAAAAACATTACTGTAATTGAAGAGTTGAGTGGCATGTTAGGTGACATTTTTGGATAAAATAGATTCCTGGTGAAAGAAAATGTTTTAGTCTGCTGAAAGTATAGAACATTAATTTGTTCTGCCAAATTTTCAGTGTAAAAGGATGTTATGTACACGTTATCGAACAGTTATCTTATAAACTTTAGATCATTTTTTCGTCAATTCACTAAATTGTCAATTAACATGTTCATCCATTCAACACTTCAATCATGAAAACACTTGGGATAGTAGTAGCTCTAGTATTTGAGAAAAGAAATTAGTAAAATACTAGTACACTAGGATTTGGGACTAGCAAATAGAACGTAAAATTATTTTGGTATTTCTAATTGTAATAATAAACACATTTGCTCAAGTTTATAAGAGAAAATCGTATGTTGTTAAAAACTGTAATCATAGAAAAACTGTTGTTAGAGATTTTCAAACTTCTATGTCAGTTTCGAATAAAATGTACCTTACACCTAATTTCATTGACCACAATATCACTTTTTAAGTGCCATTTCTGTATTTACAATGAATTTTCTATTAATAAACAATTACAGAACCGAAGAGGTAAAGGAAAGACAAAAGACTCTAGATATCTCCCAAGTTATAATAGATTTTAGGAATAAAATTTTCCTATATTATTGACAGCATAACGTGGGCTTAATTCACAAAACACGCAACTACTTAGCAGCTGTAACGGCTTGGCATTTTTTTTAGAAAGTTGCCAAATTATCCGATGCGTTGGGCGCATGCGTGTTTTTAACATTGATCACCATGGTTGCATTTGTTTCAACGGCGAACGAAGTCCGTATCCACTGCAACCCACGGAGTAAAGAAGAAGGTGGAGGTGCGAACAAGTCTAAAACCGGTTTGCAATGTGAAGTAAGCAATCGCTTAAAAAGTAGGAACTGGCGAAGTGTTTGGCGCTATTCCAAAGCACTACTTTGTACCAGTACTTGGCGATAATTTATTTTTCCCTCGTAGGAAAACTACGGCAAACTAGGTTTGTTTGTTCCTAGTTTGGGGTTACTAACTTACGTCTCATGAAATCTCGCCAAATCATCTCCATCTTTTTCTTTACTCCGCGATTGCAACCGTAAAGCATACCGCATGAGCTCGAAAATCACATGACTCTTTAAGCCAATCCTTCATCTACAATCTAAGCTCGTGTATTTTGATCGCTACTTGTTTTTAAACAATTCCACATGTATTAGTGAATTGCTGGAATTTCACCACGAAGCAGTTTTCGTTACGGTTGTTGAATCCCAGCCATGGGAGCCGTGGGTTGTGAATTAAGCCGACGTTAACAGTGTACAGTGGTGGCGATTAGGAAAGGTCAGAACCACACCACTTTTTGAAAAACCAAATAAATGTCTATAGAAATAAGGCTTTTTCTCTTTACTTTTAGCAATTGCCTCTCACCTATGTTTTTTGTACAATCGTCACCATTCAGACTGACAATCATCATTTTCCAGCTAAGTTTAATAGGACTAGTGACTACCTCGTGTACTATCTTAATGTAAACCAAGCTATAAACCGGCCATTTCGAAAACTCTTATCTCAACATTGAAGGCTTTTCATTTGGACTGCTCCATAAGGAATGTTTTCATCTTTTTTTGCTTGCAGGATCATGCTTTTTCGTAATATTAATGTCAGTTCAGATCCCACTATAAGCTCATAATATGAATTAATTATAGTAAATGACACTGTTTTGTTATTTAATGGGTGAAGATGCTGCTACAAAGTTCTGAAATCCAAGGAACCTTCAAAAACACAATGTTGTGTATTTTTGACTTCCATATAAACATTCTGGAATATACGTTTCCTTGAAAGTTAATAATTGTCTATTTCTAAGACAACATTGGAATCTACAGGAAAAAGAGTTTGTCATTCTGGATCCATTGGAATTTTATGCTTCAGAATAAAGTTTTTGTTGGACACAGTTTATCTATATTGGTGAATAATGCCAAAATTCTGGCACCTATCCTCTACATATGGAGATGAGTTTCAAAACGAGTCTGGTGCGTTTCAGCTTACTAGATGAGAATACCTTTCGAATTAAATCTAAAACTTTCGAATTTTTTGCTTATCGAATTAACAAGATCTGATATTCATACACCCTCAACAATCAGCCAATTACTTGTTACAAAAATAACTTTTGACGTAAAGTCACAGTTCAGTTGATTCAGTTGTTTAAATAATGCTTATACACGAGCACTTGCAGTTTCATAGTTCACCACTAAATAGCAAGTAACGGTCTCACGTTGCTAGTGGCGCCATCTCTGGAGATTCTGGAGCACTTTCTATCTCCACCATGGACCCGTCGTCCGAAAGGGGAGAGGATGGCAGGTGGTCCTGCCACTTGCCGGACGAAGGGTGGTTGTGGTGGTTCTTGGACTCGCCAGAGGAGCCGGATGAAGACTTGTGGTCCGACTGACGAGTGGTCTGCTCCTCCTCCTGTTTCTGGCGCTTGTGTTTAGTGCGTCGATTCTGGAACCACACCTTGACCTATAACAAGTAAGAACATGTGTGAGTTAGATTCCAGAATAGTTTAAATCTCACGTAATTCGTTCCACAGTACTTCTTTTTGAAACAACAACCGAAATAACTTTTTCACCAAGTGCCATGGTAGTACTTAAACCGAATAAAGTTTTCTTTCCAACTTTTTTAATGATTGAAATAACTAAACCGGTTTTATAGTTTTAATATGACCGTCGCGCATACGCCTGTTGATTCCTTAACCTTTGGCATTATTTAGAGTGAATATAACAATTGATATGACGTTCCAATTCCTTGAGAAGTGTCTCAGTCTCGTATATTGGGAAGCCGAATTCGCATTTTGTCATTTTATAGATGTGGTTATATCAAGACGCCATATTGCTACTACTACTATCACAGCGGTTACACTTTTATAGTTTTATTTTGTAGGCTCCACAGAGCACTTCTATCGTTTAATATTTCAACGCCAGGACCCAATTCGAAAAAATGGAAGTATACTTTTATATGGAGAGCTCTATCGTAAAGTACCCTTTTTGCTTAACTGGTAAAATACGCCTAAAATATTTAGAACTGTGTAATATATATTTTATATATGTAGAACAATAATGATTACCTCAACACATATCTTTTAAAAGTCAATTTACCAAACAGCGATTCAGTTATTTACAAGAAACAACCTATGATTAGTCCTTTTTAGGAAATATTTATTTTTCTGTTGATGTCACATGAAGTTATATTTTTTTATATATAAAACAATTTCACGAAATATCAGATTATACTTATAGTCATTACATGAAATGACCAATCATAAGTAATAGCAAAATCGTTCATCACTATAGCCATTTCGTTATAATGTCTCTGATGGATTTGGTAACAGGAAATCTCAAATTTTCCGTTAGGCCATTTCATGAAACGTCCATCTTTTACGTCACTACTATTTGTGAAATGACTAGTCACTATTAAATATTTATGGTATAACAAATATATGTTTGTAGTTTATAGTTTGTTTTAGCCATAATTGACGTTAAGCTTACCATAAATCTTGCCTACCAGAAGTGTGCAATTTTATAATATACGTCATAAAAATGAAGCTCATAGAAATCTAGTTTTCAAAATTGCCAACAGATGGCGCCACCTCAATTTTCCTTCCTTTAAAGTTTGGAAAAGCGTTTTTCAAAACTTCTATTTTTTAATTTAATAAGCCTTATATTCTTCCTAATTTAAGCTGACATCATAAAAATAATTATTTACTAATGAATTGATTCGCCAAAATGGCTTACATAACGGCAAAATAAAAATGCGGGTGCAACAGAATTTTGTAAACAAGGTAACTGTTGCCATTCCGCATAGAGAAAACCAGCGTTTTTCAATCAAACGCCTAAGAGAATTATATATAAAGATATGAAATAGTCATTCCGTCAAGTGTCTGACCACATCACGTGACGACGACAAACACAAATTGAGTATGACGCACCACCTCTCAATCAACTTTAACCCCTTCCTCCTCCCCCCCTCTTCCCCCCTCATCCGAAAGCAACGACCCTTGTAAGTGGGTCCGTCCAGAGCCGGAACTGCATTAAGAGAGTGGTCCTCGGAGAGTCCGGCAGTTTCCGGACCATCAGCGGCGGAATGACAGACAGACACTCGAAAGGGGTGGACGGGGAGTCTGAGGTTTTAACTCTTCCAGTTACACCGTCATTACGAGGCAGGAAGCTGGAAATGAGGAGTTGGAAGCAGTCCAAAGATAGCAGGAGTTATGAAAGGATGGTATTTCGGTTTATTCTGTATTTAAGGGGTTTTTGTGGTGTCGCATTATAAGGAAATAGAATGGGAATGCTTCCTTTTTACTGTTCGTTGTTCAAAAAGCTGGAAAATATATTGAATAAAACATAGTAATTGGAATTTTGGAAAATAATATGGTTTGTATTTTCCAAGTAACGTCGCCCGTTATTTTACAAGTAACGTTTTTTCTGGAAATTCATTTTATAATTTTCTAATTACGCTGAATAGTCTATTATAAATAATAAAAGAAAGCTGTCTGTCTGTGGATCGCCTGTTTCCTCTGTAATAACGGGCTGAACATTTATAAATAAGTACTATTCCTTCTGAAGATGTTATCCTGTGGCTCAAATTTGTAAAATTCCGTTGAGTTTTTTAAAAATGAGTTTTTTAAAAATGAGTTTTAACACGGAGTAAAGAAAAAGGTGGAGATGATTTGGCGAGATTTCATGAGACGTAAGTTAGCAACGCCAAACTAGGCACAAACAAATCTAGTTTGCAGTGATTTTTCTACGAAGGATGCATTATTTTCAAATTAAGAAAACGCATGCTAAAACTTAAAAAATGACTATTTGTGCAGTTATGGGATGGAGTACAAGTTCCAAATCGATAAAGGATGCTATTATTTCCCCTTCATAGGTAAATTAAATTATAAAATAAATTATAGCCAAGTACTGGTACAAATTAGTGCTTTGGAATAGCCAAATACTTCGACAGTACCTACTTTTTAAGTGATTGATTACTCCGGATTGCAAACCGGTTTTTGACTTAATCGCACCTCCACCTTCTTCTTTACTCCGTTAGTTTTAACAATTTAAAAAATATTGCAGAAGCTTCCTTAAAAATATTTCCAAGTACCAGCAGCTAAAACGTGCTTTTGTAGTTTAGACGGCAGCGCGTGGAACTTCGGAACAAGTCGTTGCGGGTTTGAGTCCCAACAGGGGATATTAAAGTTTTATTTTATAAATTGTATATGCCGTAACGGGTTACCCAACAACGCGGCGCCAAACTGCTAGTGTAGAATAAAACTATGTTTTTATTGGCTACTAGCTAAGGTTATCTGTGAAAGTTATTCGATAGAAAATAAATGCTTCTAGATTATTTACGTATTTATTGGATTACTATTACTTTTCTTTTCCATAAAAATGATATTTTGCCCAATGTTATTTAAACTTTTACTGACAAATATATATTATCAGCAATATTTCTATTTTTTCCGAAATGCAGATGTTGTCATTATTATATCCGTTTTTACTAAAAGTAATAATAAACTGTATTATTTCCTCTTTACTGGAAATTATACGTTTCCAGTACTATTTGCTTGTTACTAACCGAAGTAATGTTGCTATTAATATTTCCATTTTTACTAAAAGTTATATGTTGCCAGTACTATTTCCGTTTGTACTGGAAGTTTGTTGCCAATTTTTTACAGTTTATTTTATTAGTATATAAGTATGCATAACATACTGAATACATAATATACTAAAAAATATACTACGTCGTCATCCTTTTCGCTTTTCCAACAGAGAAGTTTTAGCAATGCACATTTACATTTAAAAGCAATTAATCCGTTTCAAGCCGCGATATCGACAGCGATCAAGCAGCACCTTTTCAACCGATTTTGGAACTTGGTTTCCGACCCCCTCTCGTTACAGTGGGGGCAAATATATCCCTCTAACTCCCTCCCCCTTTCCAAAAGGATAACCTCCCATCAATAGGCGCCCATTTATTTTTCATCGAATGCCGTTCACAAGCAGCACAATGAAAAACCCTCGACAGAATTGACACATCCGGCAACCAATGACGGCCCAAGATAATATTTAGAGAAGGGCGATTGTCGATGTGATCCCACCACAGTACTCCCCCTCCAGTGGGGGTTGACACCGATGTCGTTTTTGTTGGCGGCAAATCCGCGTCGTAGGAAGTGGACCCAATTGGATTGGGGATTATGGAGGGGGTCGATCATGGGTGAATATATGGATGGAATTATTAAGATCTTATGATACGTCGATTGGGTGCAAATGAGAGTATAAGGCTCTAGCCGCTCACAGGCAACTATCAACAGGACATGCAACTATTTAGTTGCACAAGATTGGAAAACTCTAATTGTATCCACCCGCTCACTTTGTAACTTTTTAGGTTGGAAAAAATATCCTTCGTTCACAGGCAACTATCAACGGGACATGCAACTATTTAGTTGCACAAGAAAACTCTAATTGTATCCACTTTGTAACTTTTTAGGTTGGAAAAAATGTCCTTTTCTGCTAAAAGGCTTTGGAAAATAATCGCCAATTTGGAGATTTTGTATGGATTGGAAAAATACGAGTTTGGCGATTTTTTACCTTCTCTTTGGCGATTGAGAAATCTGAGATCTGGCAGTCCAGAGTTGGATGTAATTAAGCTAAAGCAGTTTTAGAGTGATTTTTTTTAGTTTCTCAGTGAATTAAAAGTTGCAGTGAAATTGTTATTAGTGAGAGGATAGCCTAACTTGATTTTGCCTTTTTCAAGATGAGATGCGAGAAAACATGTGAAATGTTTTTTGTCGCCAAACAAAAATGTGGAAGTTCACGATTAAACTGATGATCGTAATTTTATGAAGTGAACTATATGCATGGGGCCTTTGATTTATTACGTCACGTAAAGTTGGGGGAGGGAGGGTGTCTATTATGTGTGACATGGAAGAGGGATTAGTGGGTTTGCCAGACGCAGCAAAACTGTGTAGGAAAAAATGCTGAAATTTGTTTTGATGCAAATCACTTTTTATAAAAATTATAATGCTTTTAAAGGGCTGTTTGGTAAATTATACAGAGTGGAAGTTTTCGTGATTTAGTGTGACATCGTGACGTGACATAGGGGAGGGGGAGATTAACGAGACAGTTCGTGTCTTGGGGGAAAAGGAGGGGGGGGGGGGGGTGCAAAAGAATGAAAAATAGCATGAAGTAAACAAATGAATGTTCCACATGATGATTGAAATGATGAATTTGAATTCTGCAAAATACATTAAACCTGTTGCTGAATAAAAAAAGTTGAGTCAAACATACTGAAAAAATAAAATGAGCGGCTGTATGTGAAAATAACATATTTGAAAGGAAAAGTATGATATATAATATAAAACAAGTTTAAGAATTTTTAATTTTTTTTAATAAAAAAACTGAACTTGCTATTTCGATGGGTATATAAAGTTTCACCATAGAGTTGCGTAATTCAATTTTTCCCTGATTTTGGGATTTCACGTCTAAAAAAATGTGACTAAAAAAGAACAGACTGACATTTTTTACATAAAATTTCACTCATTGTAAGTAAAATATAAATTTGGAATGGTAGATTAATGAGCTTGCATAATATAACTTTTTTTTTAATGTTTATTTTATTATTTATATTATAAGTTTCTTTAAAAATTCAAACGTAAAATTGAATCCTTTATAAACAAGTTATGAAATAAAAACATTTTTTATTTATATGCTTAAAAGGCGGTCGAAGGAAGGAGCTCAACAAATTAAATATAATTAAATGTCCATAATTAAATGTAGTCATCTTTCCTCAAAGTATTTTTTTTTATATATAATTTTTTTGGGGGGGGGGGGGGGGGGGGGGTGAAAATAAAAACTTTTTATCGGGGACACCCCGATGTATGACTTTACGCCACTCTTTATATGACAAGTATACATTTATGGATAATTTCAAAGTAAAATTTAAAAAATGAAATCAATTTATAAGTCAGGAGATTCCGATTAAAAGTCTAAAATAAAGATTTCAAAGGCCATCAACTAGTTTATTATTGTTTAACTATATACATATGAAAAACATTGAAAGAAAAAAAAATTCAAATTTTTCAAATCTATAATGATAATGCTACGAGTGTGGGTGTTCAAATTCAAGTTGTTGCTGAGCAAACGAACTTCAAAATTACGGAGTTTCTAAAAAAAAAAAATTTGTTAACGTTTACAGCAGATTCATCAGAATTTCAGCGGAATTTCAGAATATTTAGCAAAATTATATTATGCAACTAAATCGTAAACGTATTTATGAGCCCCTAAATAATTTGTCCACAAGTTAAACACAATTATCTCAAATCAGCCGAAATTATCTTTATTCGAATACAATTTTAGTAATATGAGCACGACCCCTCTTTGAAACGGAATTGCATCTCTATCCTTCCCCCCTTTCTCATTCCTTTTAATCCGGGCACATGTCCCGCAACCCACAGGGGGGCCCCAGTTCAATCACGGGGACTAATAGGAAGCTAACGAAGCGGTAACGGAGCAGAACCAACGTCGACAAATCATCGCTTACACAAAACCCAATGGGGGAAATGAAACGCCCTTTTGAATTGTGAGGATTAGTTGGAATCGGTTCTCATAGATGGCGCTGTAAGTAGGAATTGGTTTGAAATGCGCTGGACTCTCGTCTGGGAATTTCCAATGTTTTTTTTTTTTAATATTTTTTTAATACCCCTTAAAACGAGCAAATTTAGAATTTAGATATTACCACACAATTTGAAACATGTATTTTTGCATAAAATAACTTGTAATTTTAAAATATGGAACATGTAAGAATTTTCACTGCTTTCGAAGAAAAAAACCCTGTACTATCTTTTCTTTTTCAGATAAAAAAAAAAAAATTTCAAATTACAAAGCTTTAAATGCACGAAAAGTCAGAGTTAAAAATGTGTAGTAAATTACACGTAATTATATGTGCAATTTTCAGATATTCGAGATATTAATTTTTAAGAAAATGTTCATTTTGATAAGAATATAGTTTTAAAGAAACTAAAACATGCATTGGCACAGAACATGTAAAAAGAAAGTTTAAAAAAAAATATTTTTAGTGCAGCTGAAAAAATCTAAAACTTTGATAAGCGTAAAAAAAGTACATAGTGTATAAAATAATCATCCTTTGTATGTTTAGTACAAATTATGTTAGGAATATTAAATATTTTTATAGTATGGGTGATTTGGGAGCACCTTAGAAATATAAAGTGTAAGCTTCACAGGGCAATTCAGTAGTCGAGCCCTAAATAATACGGACGATTACGACTAAAAATTGACGGCTCGACTTGAATCAGAGATTGGTCCGAAGTCGCACGCGCAAACGACTGATCATGCAAAGCTCGTTTGATTTGTGACAATATACATACAAGAACCAAAATTTAGAATCGAATGAGATGGTATCACCGGAATGGAAACAGAGATAAATTATTTTTTATTAAAAATGTAAAGATTCTTGTTTCGTCAGTCAAGTATGACAAAACGATTGTCTAAATTGACGAAAGTAGTCTTGACGATCGCAGAATGCTTGGAAGAGAGTTTCAGAGAATAGAACTGCTTCACATAGTATTATTTCTAAAAGTGTGCAGGCTAATCAACATGGAATTTCCACGAAGGTTTTATAGGTTTATACAGGTTTTTGATAAAGGTTTTATGCTGGTTTATTATAAGCAAAAATCAGTAATAAATATCTATATGAAAAAAGAATATTTGACAACCACAGCGACATTGTAAAACCCCTGCGTCTAATATTTTTATTGGCTGAAAATCGCCAACTCTTCCCTGTTCGGATTAATCGGCCGAATCAAGGTTGGTGGGTTTCCAACGTGCGAAACACCTTTGGTTCCTTTGTGGACCCCTTAACACAACATTTGTCGATGGGGATTTCACCCATTTTTCCCCGCCACCGGCGCAAATGACGCCATTTGAGCGCCAGAAATGATCACAAATGGAACGAAATTGAACAGACGCCGCCATTGTTGGCGGGCTTATGGGTGAGCATCGATGCAGAAATGCAAAGCGAATGCATAGGTGATGGGATTTCTATAAACTAACACGTCGCCAATAGAACCTTTTCTGTTATCGTTTTCATCAATCTAGTAATAAGTTACCGTTTTTTGAAGGATTATAGTGGGGATGTGTTATGCAGTAAAGGATGGAAGCACTTTCACTAGCAAAATATAATCGGTGCCATGTGAAAATTATACATACACAAAATAGTATGGAATATAATTTACTTTAAAAAGGTATTTCAATTTAAACAATTTCCAAAGCTAATATAACGTCGAGAACAGACAATTTAATTAATCCGTATGCATTTAAATGAATGAATGAAAAAAAAAATTGAATACATTTAAATTTTAATGAAAAAAAAAAGATATATCGAAATTTGAATACAAAAATAATAATAAAAAGTTATACTCGAATATTTATATTTAAATATGTATATTCGGGTATAACTTTTATTATTATTATTGTATTCGAATTTCGATAAATTTTTTCCCTCAGCATTCGAACATCCGTGCTCCGTAATAAATTGACTTTGTAACTTTTTCTCTGATTTCGATAATTCTTTCGTAATTAAACTGACTTTATTTTTTCTTATTTCGATAATTCTTTCGTAATTAAACTGACTTTATTTTTTCTTATTTCGATCATTCTTTCGTAATTAAACTGACTGTAAAATTTTCTCTGATTTCGATAAGTCTTTTATAATTAAACTGACTTTATTTTTTTTATTTCATAATTCTTCCATAATTAAACTGATTTTATTTTCTCTGATTTCGATAATTCTTTCGTAGTTAAACTGACTTTATTTTTTCTTATTTCGATAATTCTTCCGTAATTAAACTGACTTCGTAACATTTTCTCCGATTTAGATAATTCTTTCGTAATTAAACTGACTTTTTTACAATTTCTCCGATTTCGATACTTCTTTCGTAACTAAACTGACTTTTTTAACATTTTCCCTGGTTTCGATACTTCTTTCGTAATTAAACTCACTTTGTAAAATTTCCTCTGATTTCGATAATTCTTTCGTAATTAAACTGACTGTAAAATTTTCTCTGATTTCAATAAGTCTTTTATAATTAAACTGACTTTATTTTTTTTATTTCATAATTCTTCCATAATTAAACTGATTTTATTTTCTCTGATTTCGATAATTCTTTCGTAGTTAAACTGACTTTATTTTTTCTTATTTCGATAATTCTTCCGTAATTAAACTGACTTCGTAACATTTTCTCCGATTTAGATAATTTTTTCGTAATTAAACTGACTTTTTTAACATTTTCCCTGGTTTCGATACTTCTTTCGTAATTAAACTCACTTTGTAAAATTTCCTCTGATTTCGATAATTCTTTCGTAATTAAACTGACTTTATTTTTTCTTATTTCGATAATTCTTTCGTAATTAAACTGACTTTAAAATTTTCTCTGATTTCGATAAGTCTTTTATAATTAAACTGACTTTATTTTTTTTATTTCATAATTCTTCCATAATTAAACTGATTTTATTTTCTCCGATTTAGATAATTCTTTCGTAATTAAACTGACTTTTTTACAATTTCTCCGATTTCGATACTTCTTTCGTAACTAAACTGACTTTTTTAACATTTTCCCTGGTTTCGATACTTCTTTCGTAATTAAACTCACTTTGTAAAATTTCCTCTGATTTCGATAATTCTTTTTGCTTGATTGAGAATGTCTCCGCTTAGAATAATATATATTTAATTGTCGGGGAACTAAAGACGACGAAACCTATTGTTCAAGTGAAAATGAAAAATTAATTTGTAAAAATAATATTAATATTTATTCTGCAGGAATCGGGGGACGGAAACTGGGAAAAGAAACATGGCCCAGGCCCACAATCATTGCATAAATTTATACTTGGTCCCATGGACTTTACCGGTCTCTTTTAAATTCTTCTGGTACCTTCACTTTCAATTTATTTATACTAAAATATAAATTCATTTATTGATAAATATCATTCATCTCTAATAATAAAACTGTGTAAATTGTGTAACAACTTTTATGTATTTTTTCTGTGACACTACAGGGAGCCTTCGATTAATTCGAAGACGTTTTTGAAACTTCGAGCCCCATCGAACTTTTTTTTCCAGGATCTACTTCTGGGCATCACTAAAAAATGCGCAGAAATTGACAACATGACGAATGATGCGATAGCACTACCTCAGATTTTGCACGTCAGTGGAAGATCCCACAAAAATATCTGCAGTAAAACGGATACTTTAACACAACAGGACACCTTTAGGATTAACGTGGTCACCTCCCGCCGAGGTCCCAAACCTTAGATCCGCAGAGATATGCCATCCAGGAGTCAAGACAAGGAATGCCTCAAGATCTCCGATCCAGATTTCAGGACCACCAAGGAAAGACCAACATGGTCTGCTAGTTATCCTCGACGCTTGCTACCATTGAAGCGTCCGGAAAAGTTAATTCTTCTACTTAAACCAGAGTTTTCGGCCCGCAAAGCATTGACTAAATAGATGAAATGGACACAACATCTTTTTAAAGAAATTGTCCCGTTTCTTCTGTAAGGGATTAGAATAACGTTCGGAAGACGTTAATCTGACCAAAACCGAATCAAAGCTGTTGGGGCAGGAGAGTGTATATCTATTTACAATCTGTTTAGGTCGTATTATAGAGCTGGAAAACGCTGATGTAGGTCTGAGAGATCGAGATCTTTTGCGACAGGATTGTCGGATTCTAGATGAAATTGTTAAACGTGATCGGATGTGGTATTTATATCGCTTTTAACTTCTTAAACCTATGATTTGAATAGCTTTGTATTCTGCAAATAACACTTCCAAAGTTCTCACGTTACTTGTAACTCCAATTTGTAGCATTAACTCTATTGTGCATATAGTAGTTGTCTCGGAACTGTTATAGTGTGGTTGACAAAGCAACAGACTTGCGGGTTTGGAGGGTCATAAATTCAATCCCATGTGTCCAAATGAAAACTTACCATGTTGAATAGAGGAAGCCTGTGTAAATTAAATGTGCCGTGTCTTAAATGTCATTACAACAATTGTGGTGTGACAGTTTGGTGAGTGGAGTACCAGCGCAGGTGTTGCTCTCGTCATCATATCGTTGTTTAAAATGATAAATCTTCCCTGGACTTTTGATCGGGATGGATCCCATAAGTCGCAAATAACCCGTTGTGTACAGTCCTAGAGCGACGTTAATTAAAATAACTTAAGTTGTCTTGTTAACCTAAACCAAGTTATTCAGCTTCTTGAAGAGTAAATCTGTAATTACCACTGTGTCGTCAACTTACGGTTCAATTAATTACGTCACGTACTCTTCGAAGGGAGTTCTATCACGCGTGACTGTAGTGTGACACAATGGAAAAGGAACACAGTGGTTGCGTGACATATGAAAAACCTGGTAGTACTTATACATAGAGTGGAAGTTTAAATGACTATTTTTAAACTGTATAAACGATTTTAACTTTTTATAAGGGTACCCTAGAAATTTAGAACTTGAGTTTTGTGTTTGGCGCAGTATGGCCAAAACTGGCCCTTGTGCCATTAAAAATCAACCAACCAAACCAAACCGAACTGTTTAAATTTACCGTGATTGAAATGACATGGGGATGGGGGAAAGCTAATGTAACATAGCGGGAGTGAGGGAGAGGTTGTGTCGAGAACAATATGGCAGGTATATGCTGGTGCTGCCATACCAACTTCTATCCCAATTATTTGTTGTAACAAATTTTTTTAAAAATATGTTTAAATGTCAAATAGTAAAAAGGTAATTTTTATTTGCCAAAACTCTTAGAAATATGTTCTAACGCCCATGAAAAAGATAAAATATAGCATGACGTAGTAAATGAATGTTCCCTTACCAGAATACATTTTAAACATATTCTTTCCTCCAAAAAATAACTATTTTTTATTAACCAAGAACAATTCATTGCGTCTTTTAATTCTGCAGCAGCATCGGATTTCTATAAAGGTATGACGCATCTGTCTTTACTTTTCATAGACAGAGGACCTGTTTCAAAGCAAACAACGTTTTTGCTCAAAATAACACAACAGACTCTTCAAGAGTGAAGGGGCAACCAAAAATTTATGGTGCACAAATCCACACCTTTCCTCGACACTCCTCCCCTTCGACAACGGCGACATCCCACAAGGCAAACCGAAGATCAATCCACCTTTTCATTGCAGCCCACAATAGACTTCCTATTTTCAACATCGCATGCGCATTTTTATCGCCGGGGCCATCTGCAGTTGGCTGCAAAGTCAAGAGCCTTCGACCGAGTCAGCGATAGAGAGATCCGTATCATTCAGTGTACTGTATGCATATCATCGACAAGAGGGGGTTGTGATATGAAGTGATCCCCCGTATGACACAAAGGGGGGTTAGATACAAAGGGGGAGAGAGACCACTTCGAGCCAGTTGTTTGGATAGATCGACAGAGGTTGGTTTTTGTGAGGGGCTTTAATCTTCGTATATCGAGTGCGAGTGGGAAGGATCTATTCAGGGTTTGCCTGGAATTCAGAAATCGCCAAAGAGATGGGAATGGACGCCAAATTCCTAAAAACTATACATCTGTATAGGGTGTTTCAAAACTAATGCCATACGATTTCAAGGGGTGATAAAAACATACTTTTCAACATAGAAAACACGGAAGCGTAATTTTTTCATATAATATAATTAGTGACTCTGAATGGATCGGTATATGAATGTGAATGGTCTTGCTAATGGTGATGACAGAGAAACCCACAGGATATACCAGGACTACTTACAAACAAAATATACTCTCGCTTTCTTTACATTGGTATAGTATTGGTCCATTCTAAGTCACTAATTACCTTGTATGAGAAGGTCACCTGTTTACCCCTTACATACCGGTTTATACTCGTGTATAAAAGAGCCTTCTAGCGTATAAAAGCGCCCTTTTCGCTTTACTTGCAACCACGTGTATTGTATATATCGTGTATTGCACGTTTAAATGTAATTATATACGTTAAAATGTTAAAAAAATATTTTTGGAAAAAAATCGATATGTTTGAATAAGCTTCGTACTGAAGCTAAACTTGGGCTAAGAACGACAGTTCTCGATGTATATCGAAGAAAAGTATTATAATAATTGAAACATGACAATAGCATTACCAGAACAGACACTCCTTTCTCCTCACGTAGACCAACACGTGGGCATTTCAGTTATTAAAATAAATATCTTACACAGCATCCTATCCCTTTCAACTAGAAATCGAAGAGTTGTCATGTGGAACGTTTTGAAACTGCCAAATTAGCGATTTTCACCAAATCCGGCAGCCCCCTTTTGACGCCCTATTCTTCAGGGGCGCTGTTCACGCCTCTGCCGCGGACATGTTTGCGGGGGGTTGTGGGGGGAGGTCACTCTTTTTGTGCCCCTGATCTCCCCTTGTGTAGCCGGGTTTCATTATTTCGTGTATTTGAGTTGGAGGCAGGGGATTTAATGTGAAGCGATTGGGAGGCGATTTGTGAGGGATTTAAGGGGCCCCGGGCATGTGTCG
Source organism: Troglohyphantes excavatus (assembly GCA_963932185.1). Lineage (NCBI taxonomy): Eukaryota > Metazoa > Arthropoda > Arachnida > Araneae > Linyphiidae > Troglohyphantes > Troglohyphantes excavatus. Next base: position 59,451,198 of record OZ010677.1, read on the forward strand.
CCTCCGTTGTGGGAGGTGGAGTAAATGCATTTTTTGGGAGGAGGTTTAGGGATTTGCAGCTTCGTTTCGAAACGGTCTTTTGTGGAATTGGTTTCTGATCGAATGGTCGATTACATTCAGAAAAAGGGTTATTTCAATTTTATTTAGGTGTAAGCGTTACAACAACATCGCAGAAACTTAAGAAAATCACGTGAATTGATTTGAAAAGTGGAAAATAAAACTTTCTGAAAAGAGCTGTTCAACTCTCAACAGTCCCATTAACTATAATAATCACATCGAAAATCTTATAATTCATCATTCGATACGGACATGGCGAAATTTTTAATTATTTTTTTTAGAAATAAAATCCAGAGTTAAATTTCCGTCCAGAACTAAAAATCCAGAACCTATATTTGAAAAACTCCTAAACAATATGGGAAGCGAATATTCAAAACGTAATGTTTTCGAAAATTTCTAAAAACCAGATTTTTACATCACTGAATTTATTTTGGAACTTTCCATCGCGTTAAAATATTTTATTTATATAATACATTTTTAGTCACATTGAAATTAACTTAATGAAATATTGGAATCTGTATAGGAGGAGTCAAGGCAATGCATTTGGAAAGTCCCACGAATCACCCTACTTTGACAAAGCACGCTTCAAATGGTTGCCCCTCTTCTATGTTTATAATATTGGTAAAAATTAAATGATGCTATTGGAAGCTGCGTACACAAACTATTAATGATGCACGAGTGTTATGCCTCCATGCCTGGGATTAATATTCAAAATGAAATGATACCTTGTTTGTTTTTTAACGGTTACCAAGTTCGGCTTATTCGAGAAGAAGGTTTCGAAAGCGTTACGTTCATTAAACACTATGGAAGAAACATATAATTTTGGCGGGCTTTTTTAAAAATATTTATTTTCTGTGGTGGTTCAAATTTACGAGGCATATTTCCCGGGTCTTTCCTTCAAGATAGGTCCCTAACCGTCAGTCATATTTCTGTATCTTTTGACCCATGGTTCCCCACCTTTAGATGACCACTAATTAAAATTAGTAGGCAAGTAGTAGACTACTGCCTTCTAGTAACTTTAAAAAATATAATTAGGTATTAAATATAATTTAGGTACTTAATATATCTCGTTTATTAAAAGCGTATCAGTTTTGTAAATAAATTAATTAATTAAAGTCTCTACTGTTTATATAACGTAATATGTCTTTTCATGTTAATAATATCAAACTCATTTCTGGTTGATTGCTATAATAATGTTATTGATTAATAAAATAATAATAAAAACAAGTATACATGTAAAGTTAAAATAATACCATTTTGCTTCTTTTACAGTATATAAACTTTGATGTTCAATTTAATTATTTTTAGTTATAAAAGGAATACATTTCAGGTTTCCAATTTCCGGTTGCGAATAAAGTTAAAAACTATATTCAATTTAACTATGGCTCCACGGATCACATATAACCCTCTTGCGGACCACGGGTCGTGAACCACTGCTCTAGACTATATGCCATGCTAATTCAGCCAACCAACCTTTTTACGCCATTAAAGGTGCCATACTTTTTCCAAGTAAGACCTCAGACAAAAATATCTTGAACATTATTTTGTCATTTGCGACACCAATTACACTGCCTTGACAACACCCCAAACATGACTCTAATCAACCATAAAAACCCCTCAACCCCCCATCACAACAATCACCCACACATTCCTCACCAAACACTCCCCCCCCCCCCCCAACATTCCTTACATACACACAAGAACGTAAAATACGACTTCCAACATTTACTTTGAAAGGTGACACATTTATGCCCTATTTGTGAGGAATCCCACAGACACACTCGTAACTTTCAACTAGTGACAGAATTTCTCGGAGGTTTATGTCCCCACCAATTTTTTTTTTCATTCCAAGTGTCGTCTGTTTTTTTGGGGGGGTATTCTTAACGAGAGGACCACCCCAGCTAAATTCTGAAACCGAACACTTTGGGGGAGAGGGGGGGGGGGCGAAATATGTGCGAAGGACAGGCAGAGAGAGGACAGTGTCAATTAGGCGGAAAGAAGAATGTTGGAGTACGTGACAGTGAATAAATCCAAGTGGGTGATGTGTTTTTTGGGAAACGGAACATGAGAACTGCGATTTTTGTGTGGTTCGTTATAATAATCCTTCGGTGTAAATCCTCGGTTTTGTGACTATGTATATAACGAGAAATAGTGTCTGAAGCACAGGAGACCAGCCTCGGATTTCAGATTTTTGCAGTCTTAGACGAAATTTTCCGAGCGTCCCCCTCTTTCATCTGTGATTTTGAAGTAATATATATATACTTCAGAAGTCACTTTGTCAAGTTTATACAATCAAATTTAAACCCAGTAGGGAACAAGAAAAATACGTGATTTCAATTTGCAAACTTTTTAAAATATTAAGAGCCATGCAAAATAATTGAGTATTTTTTTTTTAAGTAGAGTAGCTTAATTAACGTAAGATTATTCAGAACTATATGTATATATATATATATATATACACTTCTTAAAATATATACATATACATTCCTGTAATAAATTTAAAAAAATACGTGGCTTGCGGCCCTAGGAAGCGGCCTGGTCTGCCTAGTGGTAAATCCGGTACTGCAATAGACCAGTGACGAATGCAGCTAGAGCTGGGGCGATAACTCACCTACGAGAGTTTGGATGTTACAATACATTTATTATTTTCATGAATATTTTAATAATTTTCTAAAATTTTACTCAATTTGTTGTATATAGAGCTTCCATTGCTGAAAATGGTCAAAACATGGCCTTCTTACCTTACATTTCAATAAATTTAAACCTTTTAAAATATTAATTAAACCTGTGTCCTTTTGGACTAACTCTCGTAACGAGACGGAAACGACAGTGGGTAACATGGGGGAGGTGGTGTGCAAAAGGATGAAAAATAGCGTGACGTAATAAATGAACGCTCTTATACTCGCAAATAGTTATCAGACGTCGCGGGTGTAAACAAAATGTATACTGTCAGTTAAATGATCAAAAGTTTAACTTCTACAGTTTGCAAATAGATGTATATAGTTCCAGAAGAAGGGTCTAGGTAAGACATTAAGATTTCAATGATAACGCATTAATGGCTTTGCAATTACTGTTATACGTCAAAATTTTAACACGCTCAAATAGAAATCTGGTCTCGTCTATTAATAGACTATCAAAACGAAATTGCCTTCTTGGCGAAATGGATGCAGTTCTAAATATATTGCATATCAGCAGAAAAGAGGCCGATTGTTTGATTTCGGTTTTTCGAAACATTTTGTTCGAAATTGATATGTCAGAGCGTTTTAGGTGCTGTTAAGATTAAAGCCTGCGAAAATACGTAGGCGCAAGAACCCTACTTGGATTTAATTCCCCATTTACCGACCTATCTTCAGTTGAAACACCGAAACATAAAACTCCAATTTCGCTCCAGAAACCAAACGATGTTGAGATACGCACCCTAGGCCGACCCCGCGTGCCCTCTTTTAGGCTAAATGCCTCTCAAATATAGACGTTCCTTATAGAGCGTCCCGGCCTAATAGGCCTTCATTACACTGGGCCAGCCGATGGCCCGATATCGACACCAGGAGGTGGCGAAATTGGAGCCTGGCTTGGCGATGAGGCGTGCAGATTGAGTGCGTCACGAAGTGTTGGGTGGAAGAAGAGAGAAAAAACCCAGCGACAACTGCTAAACACCTCCGTTTATGGGCGAAGGGTGTGCAATTAGGAAAAGAGATTGGTATTGGCACGCATAGCGGGAAATGGCTTTCGTGTGAAGATATGGATTGGAAAGGGGTTGTATCATTTGGCGAAAGAGCGTCTATGGTTTCGAAAAATTTGGGCAAGCACCAGACCCCACTGAACCGTGAGATCTGGTTCGTGAATGCTTTGCCCTCTCTGGCCGAAATGTTAAAGGTCAGAAGGAAGAATGAATTAATGGCTAACCTGGTCGGTGCGGCCCTCCATTCTCTACTCAATGATAGAGCATTTATCTCCATAGACTGATTGCCCATGGAGTTATGGGACCAGAAGCGTATACTGGAAGGACAGGTAATAATAACAGCTCGCGAAACTCGTAGGTCTATTTTCAAGGTGTTCCTGTTTTACTTCACTACAGGGTACCCTCGGTAGCCCAGTGGATAAAGGCATTCAACTGGTAATCAGAGGATTGATAGATCGAGCCCGTGCGATGGACTTGAGAAAGAAAAATAAAAAAGTAGTGATTTTGTGATCGGAGGATTGCTAGTTTCGCTACAAAAATACTATAAATCGTCCAGAACATTCAACAAATTATACCGGCGTGTATACCGTACTGAATTATAAATCTGATCAGGATCCATAGTCTCGGCGCATATTGAAGGCGTGGGCAGCCAGCTCAGGTGTTGTCCTCGTCATCTGACCTTTTGGTTCTAAAATAACGAGGTGCAAGTATGAATGTGTATGTGGCTGTGATAAGTCTCAATATGACGACTGAAATAGGCAGCCGGAAAACGTATTAACCAAACCAACTTACAGGGTAAAATCGTTCTGATTTAATAGTGTATAATCATCCTGATTCATCAAATGAATAAATTGCATAGATGGCGTTTATAAAAAAAATCGTTGGTCAACTTTTCAAATTCTATAAATATTCAATAAGAGTCTTGGCGACGGCGAAGCCTAAGCATTTTCCAAATGTCGCCATCCATTACAATCTGGCAACCCCTGTAATTGTCTCAGCGTTTAGTTACAGTTCCGCTCGCCCGATATTGGCGAGCACGCACTTTTTGTCGGCGCGATCTCCCTTGCCGGCGGAGTATCTACTTGTTGCAGATACGTGCCGCAGATAGACAACCGACCTGCATGCCAATTAGGCAGGGCGAGGGCGAACAAATCGCCAACCTACGACTGCGTCTGCAGATTTGTATCGCCCCTTTAACGTGATGGGATGGATGCATTTGCTAACAGGTGTCAAATGTGTTTGGGGGGACCGTGTATGAGTTTACGTACCGGTAATACAGCTAGTTTATTTTTCTATATGGGGGACGTTAATTTATTTCGTCGATTGGGAAATGATGCATGACAGGAGGAAGGGGAGTGGTAAACGTATGCGTGACGTTCCGGTATTTTTGAAAGGCATACA